>JAWNMD010000062.1:0-26601 GCA_035044365.1 Drosophila neotestacea | reverse complement strand
AGAGTCGTCCAGACTGCATACCACCGCAAACGAAATTGGCAATAGTTTTAGAGTGAGTATCGGCAAAGTTTAAATTAATAAAGAACGCTTACTCTTCTTTCATCCATAAATAGGTATTTGGCATCTGGAGATATTCAACGGCATGTGTCTTCGGTCTACAGGATCAGCAAGGCGAGTATGTGCGGCCTCATATACACTGTATGTGATGCCGTTTATACGGAGCTGAAGAAGGAGATACTCCTGTGGACCGTGGAAGCCATGCGTCAGTATGCTGAGGAATTTGAGCGGGTGTAGAATTTTCCAAATTGCATTGGAGCGATTGACGGGAAGCATGAGGCCATTAAGGCACCATTTAAAAGCGGCAGTTTGTTTTATAACTATAAAGTATGAATTCACATTTATGTATAACTTGAATAACATTATTTTCCATTGTAGGGATTTCACTCGATTGTGCTCTTGGCTGTCTGCGATGCGTCGTACAGGTTTACCTTCATCGACATAGGCGCATATGGCAGCGAGGGCGACGTTAACGTGTTTTCCAACACGAAATTCGGTCAAGACATTTTAAATGACAAACTTGACTTCCCTGTCAATGGGGATGTTGGAGGCACAAAGTTGCCATATTACCTACTGGGCGATGACGCGTTTCCATTATGCAAACGCATAATGAAACCATACAGCGGAAAAAACGTGGATAAAGACCAGCGCATATTCAACTATAGGTTGAGCAGAGCACGCCGCTGCATTGAGAATTCGTTTGGGATTCTGAGTTGGAAGTGGATGTGCTTGCAACGCACTATTCTAAGCAAGCCTGAACGTGCCCAAAAAATTGTGTTTGCCTGCTGCCTGCTGCACAATCATTTGATGCGAGTCGCCAAGGAGTACTACACTGCGCACGTTGAGCTGCCTTCCGAAGAGAACACTGACGACCAGCCAAAACCTAACACAGGGCGACCTCAAGATTACCCAAGATATATAAGAAATGTTCTTAAAGAATCCTTGTGTCCAAAGATGGAGGTGTTCCGTGGCAGGATAAAATAGTTTAAACAGTTTAAATAACCTAGAATTAAACATATTATTAAGTATTGTATTAAATACATAAATTTTGTAATCACATTTCATTCTTTATTTCAATAAATCAATACAATTATAAATACACAATACATTTTTAATTTTCATTTTCATATTTTTCTGCAATTTCCAGAATCAGACCTGTGACCCTCTTTTGGACTTCACGGATGGCCTTGTCCGGCATTGTCCTGAGGATGGTGTCCCAAAAGGAAAGCATTTCAACATGCTTCTGACCCTGCTGCAACCCCTGCTGCATCGTTTGATGTTGGGTTAGCTTCTCTGTTTGGGACACCAAGGTATCAATGGGACACCTTAGCGGATGCTGGTGTACCCTTTTTTCCCTCGCGCGCTGCTTTCTGAAATGAGAATATGCCAGTAAAACAAGACGGAGATTTCTGGATATAACATACATATTGGTAGGGCGAATACGTTTCAACAGCCGACATTGCCGACTGTGAAGTTGCGGGCAGTTCATGGTCGAATATTTCCGTTGGGTCGGCAAATGAGTCGTCCCACATTATTTCTGGCTCGCTTGCTTCGCTCAGAACGTGCTCAGAAGTTAGTGTTCTGCAACAAAGAAATCATAATTCATTATAATAATAATTCAATCATAACTCATAAGCTCATTTTATAAACTTACGTGCGCATTGCCGAAGTGTTGGGAAGGAACGACATTGCGCTCGCGAACTCCCAATCCATTGCATCCGACTCCGGGAAAGAAGGTGAATCTAGTGGAACACCTCCTGCGCTACCCGTCTTCATCGCCTTGCCAGCCGCGATTTTTGAATGATAGCGGTTGCTATCCCTCAGCGATGCCCAGGCATTTTTGCAGTCCGTCACTTTAATTAAAAATATTCATTTATAGATAATATATAAATGTATTAGTCTTTACTTACCGCTTTTTCCCATCTCTTCACTGATCCACGTCCAAGCCGCGTTCACTGCGTTGCAATCCGAATGCAGTTTGTTGGACAAGTCCCAAATCTCGTTTTTAAGTTTCACTGTGTTAATAAGTTTAAACTTATCACATTTAGCGAAAGCATCAAGACGACGCTTTCTTATTGTTGTCTTTATTGGCGCGCTCATTTTTATGTTCTTCTTCTTTTTTTCATTGTTGACAATTGAAATAAGGGGTGGAGGCTTATTTCATTATGTCAAATTGAAATTGCCCGCAAACTGTGCTATGTTAAGTCTAACAGTGCCATTTGAGTTTAACAGAACGGTAGGCCCTTACTTTATGAAACGTAACGAGAAGTGTGAACCAACTTTGAAATGAAAAAAGGGAAAAAAATTTTCGCTGTTTTTTTTATATGGAGTTTTTCATTTCCACAGCGTTTTGAGGCGAGTGTAAATACTGCTTTAGATAATTTTTTGTGATGAAAAGAAATTTAATCTTTACGGCCCAGATGGGTTTCGTCACTATTGGCGAGATCTGCGCAATGATCCACTTATGTTTTCGAGACTCAATTTTGGAGGCGTAACCGCTATGGTTTGGGGAGCATTTCTCAAGTCTGAATCGCTTGACGAAAAGTAATGAAGAGTGGGGAATACGTCAAGGTTTTGGAAGATCGTCTCCTGTAATTTTTAATGAAGAAGAAAAGGCAGACACACTATTTATTTATATGCAAGACAATGCATCCATCCATAGGAGCAGGGAGACCCAGCGTTTCTTTAATGCGCATTCAATAAATGTTTTGAATTGGCCAGCTTGCTCCCCTGACTTAAACCCAATTGAAAATATTTGGAGAATCTTAGCCAGGGCAGTTTACGCCAAAAATAAAAAATTTGACAATGTAAAAGATCTAAAAATGGAGATTTTGAAGCAATGGTCTCTCTTAGACAAAAGTATTTTAAGTAACTTAATAAATTCAATGCCTAAAAAACTTTTTGAAGTAGCAAAATCTCAAGGTGGCGCTATTAATTACACTGTGATAGTTTTTTTTTTTTCAAAAAAAAAAAAAAAGACATGACCGGACTCAACGGTTTCCTCTTATTTAGCGTCCTAGAAATCGATCTGCATCATTACTTTTGTCCGCTATAATGATGGTTTCATACAAAATTTTTTCGCGAAGTTTTTGAGCCAGGTTGCCCCTATTATGGAAATGGTACATTTTTCTTTAGTCTCTAACTTGCAAGGTGTTGAATTTTTTGACAAACTTTCTTAACCAAAGTTGCTTAGAATGCTCTAAACTTTAAGTTTTTTGAACACTCCAACACTTGAAATTGGAGTTTTGGTGGAGTTTTGGTCAATATACCAAAAAATATAAATCTATACAACTATATATACATATATATTAGGGCGGGTCAATTTTTTTATGCGATAAGCGTATAGCAGATTCGGAATCTGCGATGAATTCTAAGAAATTTGCACTAACAAACCCCATGTCTAGAATTTAAGGTTGCAGTATATTTTGGTATATTGAGATTTGTGCGGTTTTTTTAAAACAAATAATACATTTTGTAAGAATATTATATTTTATTCTGATTCGTTTTCTTATAATATAATTTATAAATATTTTTGTTTTTAAATTAACCAACAAATTTTTTTAAAAAAGTTTTTTTTAATAAAATTTTTTTTAATAAATATAATGAAAACACGCCATACATTGATGAAGTGGAAACCAAAAGTCTATATTTTTTTGACAATAAAAGATATAGGTTTGCAATTTGAAATATATATTGAATATAATTAGGAAATTTAAAGTGTTCAAAAGAAAAGTGGGCGTGGCACGAAAGGGGCGTAAAATAAATTAGATGCCGTTTTTCTTTATATCTAAAAATTTACCAAATTAATGAAAACAATGTTAAGTCACAATACAAAACGCTTATGTAATTGTTAAATTTTCACTTTTTCAGATTTTCTTTCATTCGTTTATTCAACTTAATATTAAATATAAATAAAGTCAATTTTTAAAGTCTTGCTTCGACTCGATTTGTGGATAGTTTAAACGACTTTCTAAAGTTACTGACATAACGTCATCTACATTATGCGGCATTACGCGTCGTGCGACATGTGTCAACAATTGCACACATCGTTCAGTTCCCTGAATGTGGGATGGAATTTCTGGATCTGCCAGTGGTATTTCCTCAGAGTTTAAGTACTCCAATAGGTGTTCATGTGGAATGTCGAAAGTTAACGGAGGTTCAAATAGGATGTCGTCGTTATCTAAGTCAACTAAATTCATATAATCTGTGCAGTCGAAATTAATTATATTCTTTTTATAGGACCGGAGCTTAGATGTATCTTGTAATTTTTCGCGATAGTAAATAATTTTGTTAATAGCATTTTCTCGAACAGATTTTCTTTCATCGAAAAGCATTGCTAACAGAATATTTTCTGTATGGACAAAAAATGAATTGTTTTGTATTGCTTTGTTAACAATTTCTTGAAGATTTTTCGGCAAGAACTGTGATGACCGTATAAAATTAAATAAAAGTTTACTGCCATATACCACAGAGTTATAAAATTTGACATTAAAATACATTGGTATGTAAACTTTCGTAATGAAATTAGTCAAAATTTTTAAATTGATCGATGGTAAACTACTCGCGAAATAAAGGCGTAAAATTCTGCTAGCTTTTGTCAACCAGCGCGAATGAACAATTTTTCCTGGTTTCATGTTGGCGACATCTTTTGAACACGAACCTTCCGATACAGCTTTGGCTATTCTATATAGATAAAAAACGTCAGTGGAAAGATTTTTTTTATCTTTACTTTCAATAGTTGGAGGCATATTCCCAAATGTATTGTGACTTAACATTGTTTTCATTAATTTGGTAAATTTTTAGATATAAAGAAAAACGGCATCTAATTTATTTTACGCCCCTTTCGTGCCACGCCCACTTTTCTTTTGAACACTTTAAATTTCCTAATTATATTCAATATATATTTCAAATTGCAAACCTATATCTTTTAATGTCAAAAAATATAGACTTTTGGTTTCCACTTCATCAGTGTATGGCGTGTTTTTTCATTATTTTTATTAAAAAAAATTTTATTAGAAAAATCTTTTTTAAAAAAATTTGTTGGTTAATTTAAAAAGAAAAATATTTATAAATTATATTATAAAAAACGAATCAGAATAAAATATAATATTCTTACAAAATGTATTATTTGTTTTAAAAAAACCGCACAAATCTCAATATACCAAAATATACTGCAACCTTAAATTTTCATGCTTCGCGGCGGGGGCTAGGAATTCATTCTAGACATCGGGTTTATTAGTGAAAATTTCTTAGAATTCATCGCAGATTCCGAATCTGCTATACGCTTACCACGTTTTTTTAGCTCCATACAAATTGACCCGCCCTAATATATATGTATATATATGTACTGCGTGCAGCAAAAAGACGGACCTGTACCAAGTTTCAGACAGACAGACAGACGGACGTGGCTATATCGACTCAGCTCGTCGCCCTGATCAAGAATATATATACTTTATTGGGTCTGTGAGGCCTCCTTCAATGCGTTACACATTTCGTGACAAAATTATAATACCCTCTGCAAGGGTATAAAAATAATTAAAACAATATGTAAATACAGAAAATTGAAATGTGTCGTATAGCTTTGATACAATGCAAGCAAGCCCAAAAAATGCAGTAAGCTACAGTGGAGCAAGCTCGACAGTATGAGACCCAGTACTTTTTGAGAGCAAAGCGTTCACTATAGATTGATCTTCAATGTTCCCTACCATGCAATAGATGGCGCCACTACAAAATAAGTTAATTAACACAGAGGTCGCTAGCGTCTCTTCTTCTTCCTTTTGCCCGTAACATTGTTAGTTAAATAACTTTCGCGTTTATCATCCGATTGGAATGAAATTTTCTGGATAGGTTTGGATAATAGTGTATATTATTTGTACCAAAAATCAAGAGGCTAGCATTCAAGGGGCTCTTGTAATTCGACTTCAAAATTTTGTATTTCAATTTCCAGGGGCGGAGGGGGGCGTGGCAAAAATCTTAAACAAACTTGATCAATGGGAGATATAGATGAACCTACATGCCAAATTTGGTGTCTCTAGCTCTTATAGTCTCTGAGATCTAGGCGACACAAAAAGGGACAGACAGACAGACGGACAGACGGACAGACAGACGGACAGACGGACAGACAGACGGACAGACGGACAGACAGACGGACATGGCTATATCGACTCGGCTGTTGATGCTGATCAAGAATATATATACTTTATGGGGTCTGCCACGCCTCCTTCTGCCTGTTACGCACATTTGCACAAACGTAATAGACCCATTTGTACTTTTTCAAAGTACTGGGTCTAAAAATAGCTTTCGTGCTTTTTTTACCGCTACTTGAAATCGAAAGATGCAATCAGAGATAAGAACATCAGCTTTTGTGCAGAACTCTTTTGCTATTAGTCTGCATACTTTATTTCGTTTCATTATGCTTCCCCCTCTTCTACGAGGGTCGAAACTAAAGTTTATGAATTGTCGTATAGTTGTGGGCAGCACTGTATGCATGTGTGTATATATTTTAAAATGCATGTACATATATACAGTGGCGTACAAAACTCTACGTACGTCCCGTTTTTCTTAATTTGAACGAGTTCTAAAACATATGAGAGAAAAATATTGATGCAGGTTTGTTTTAATTTTTAATTTCAATAAATTCAATATTAACTTTCAAAGTTATTCACTTAAAACTAAAAAAATGCAGTAAGCTACAGTGGAGCAAGCTCGACAGTAGGAGCACTTTTGAGTGCAAAGCGTTCACTATCAATCCCATTCAACAGATGGCGCTACTACGAACATATCAGTTGATAAACAGAGATTCCGCTAGCGTGTCTTCTTCTTCCTTTTGCCCGTAACATTGATAGTTGAAAAACTTTCGCGTTTACCATCCGATTTGAATGAAATTTTCAGGACACATTTGGACAATAGTGTTAATTAAGGCGCTAGTATTAAATGTTCTCTCGTAATTCGAATTTTGAATATTATTTTTTATTTTCCGGGGACGGAGAAGGGCGTGGCAAACATCTAAAACAAACTCGTCCTATGCAAAATATAGATGAACGTACATGCCAAATTTGGTCTCTCTAGCTCTTATAGTCTCTGAGATCTAGATGTTCAAAAAAGGGACAGACAGACAGACGGACATGGCTATATCGACTCGGCTGTTGATGCTGATCAAGAATATATATACTTTATGGGGTCTGCCACGCCTCCTTTTGCCTGTTACGCACATTATTTTTTGAACAAACTTAATAGACTCATTTGTACTTTTTTAAAGTACTGGGTCTAAAAAAAACTTATTCAGCTTCTGAGTTGCTAAAAACGGCGAAATTCTCTAGTAGTTTTATGACCTCTTCATCCAGTTTAATGTATTTTTTAGAGTACGATAAAGTTCTTTTTGATATGGACGATATAAGAGGGTCTGATGTCAGTAACAGTGCATGCGTTAAATCCTCTATCGTATTAGTACACAAATTTTTCCGGGAGTGGTTCATCCGATAGTTGCGCATGTCCTTGTTTCGCGCTTCAAGGGCTTCCTCAGACATCATGCCTATTGGAAGAGAAATATTATTAATAATATCTGCCCCATGTATTCGAATTTTATGAATAGAGGAAGGCATGTAAAACCATGGGTATTCTTCAACAAATATTGTGGCGGCTACCCAAGCGTATTGGCGAAAAGCGTCAACATTTACTTGATAACCACATGCCATTGTGCGTAAAATAACGCTGAATCTTTTTATCAGGTCAAGATTCACACCTGTGACCGTGAATGCCAACGTTGGTTGATAAAATAGTTTCCTTGCTGTATTCCCATTATTGGTGTTTTTTGAATCTGCCATGGGAATATCGACCAAAAGACCCATCCGCTTTCGGAGTTCATTTTGAATTACGAGCTTCCTTTGTGCAACAATTGCTTTATCGGCTCCGCGAACCTGCCACTTTTTTATTGGAAGTCGGTATGATATATGAATGATGCATTCAAAACATCGGACCCATGCATGAAGAGTTGATAGCCCATATTGTTAGAAATGTTCCTTAGGTGTTTTAAATAAAATTTGCTTTAAATTGTTAAACGTTGAAGGAGTAGCTTTACAAATTCCGCAGACCTGGGACGAAGATTCTGCAATCGAGCTAAAGACCTTTCCATCAATCATTGTCAAATGAAACTCATGATTTACTTGAAAAACATTACATATGTATAGTGGGAAGAATGTTTCGTATTTGCCGATTTATATTTGCAACTTCTGTACGGACTAAGTCGGCAGTTTCCTTTTCGAAAATAATCTTTATTGACCTGCAAAATCGAGTTGACGAAGGACGCTGATTTTGCCAAATTATTGCATCATTCGTATCCAGTATTTGCAGTGGAACGATGCATATTGAAAATATATTTTCGTCAACCATTTCAATTTCAGGATCACTAAACCTCTGACGGTAAGTTGAATGGCCACTGCTGCCATCGCATCCCCATTTATATATGGCTTTCAAGGTAGGACTGTTTCCATGAGATTCCATTTCTTTAAATGCTGCTTCATGTCCTTTTATTAAGCGAGCAACAGTGTGGTCAACCAGGAGCTGCAAATTGACTTCCGCAGAAGTTTCTGAAATTTGGATGCCTTTAGGATAACACGCTTTTTTAGCCTTTAGCAACACATCATAGCAGGGAAACATTTTTGAGCCATGCTCTTTTACAGAATGTTGAATTAACTGGTACGAGTTTTTTGTAAATTCTCCGTCAACAAAAAGAGCTAAAGCTTCCTCTGGGGTAAAATTAGATGTACCTCAGTAAAATTGATATTTGTGCAGCATGTTTTTTTCATTTTTTTTTTAAGTTTTACTTGGTCGATTTTTTTTAATATTTTTTTTAAATAGGTAGTTGATATTGAAATTAGACTAACATAATATTTGGTGAATTTTGAAATATTTAAATAATAAAAAATTAATTAGAAAATTGTCTTCAACGAAAGTTGGTATTTGTGCAAAACAAAGGTTAGTCTAGAAAATTTATGGAACTAAATAATACTTAAATGTAAAACGACATTACTTTAAACAATTAGTATGATATTGAATCTCCCTTTCGTTGGGCGACCAATCGTAATCGTCGAGGCATCGAATTTGCTAAGTTTTGAAGAGTGCTTAATTCGATGGCTGCCCACTTCTTAACAATTTCTTTCTTTAAGTCCTTTAAGGAATCGAATTGCCTTCCGCCCTCAAAAACTTTTGCAGTAAGGATTCCCCAGAGGTCCTCGATGGGATTCAAGTCCGGACTTATTGCTGGCCACTCCAATAAGGGGATATTTTTCGACTCCAGAAATGACCTCGTATACCTTGATGCATGTATAGGAGCATTATCCTGTCGAAAAATCCAGTCCTCACCATGGAACTCTTCTGCAAATGATAATAATACAGTTATTAAAATAACTGTACCGGCAAAAACAACTTTTGCACAAATATCAATTTTACTGAGGTATTTTCAACTGCTGGTTTTTTGATTTTAGGTGTTGCCGAATCTAGATTTAATAACATCTGAGAAGCGCTTCTTTTGCCTGAATTATATAAACTGACGCGAGCAGCTACTACCAATTCTTCGCTGGGGGTTTCGTTAGTAATATTTGTAACACGTTGAACTTGGCGATGAGCTTTGCAGTCAGAGAAAGGTTTTGCAGGGCGCCCTGAGCTGCTGGTTCTAGTAATTCCATTCGATCATTCAGCCAATTTTCGTTTTTTTTCTCAAAACGTAAAAGGTGTCTTTGGCAATCATTCCACTTTTTGGCAACCTGCGATGCAAAATTTGACAATTTTTTATGTATTTGTCAACATTCCTCATCGCTGAGATTGTTTTTGTCAATGATGTTGAGCGCGCATCTCAACACTGACATTTTACCTATAAAATTTAAGAAACTAAAAAGGCGCAGAAAGGAGCAGCTCATTTTGTCACTGGACGATTCACAATAGATCATTTTAACAAACACATAAAGATTTAGGACCAATACGGGCCAATATCAAAAGTTCTACTCCACGAAGGTCGCGGGTATGTAAGTAACTATACACTAAAATAAATGTTAAGTTCGACATCGATAAAAAAATAAAGACTTAAGTCTGACCAAATCGCAAAACTTAAACTTTCTCAGCCCAAAATAAAACACATTAAAAAGGCGCGAAAATGTTTTTAACTATGGGCAGAGAAGTATCGTGAACTTTGCACGCTTACGACATCGTGACTATCAAATAAAAAAATATACAAAAATCTGAATAAATGTAAGCATTCAAGAAAACAATGCCAGCTTCACTCTCTGCCTACCTGCTGATCGCACGTTGAGGTGGTCGTCTCTTATTTTCCACATAATGGAAAGGTCCGATGAGGAAGCGTGCTTCATAGCTTGCCTCACGGTTTGCTGCGTTAGAACGTGGCCACCAACAACCAGCCCTGAATCAAGGAAGTGATTGCGAATCAACTTCACAAGATGGGGTGCATCTGCAAAAGCGAAGACTTTCTTATTCGAGTCAGCTGGGTGCTCAAACCATGTTTTCTCTATTAATAAAAAAAGAATTATTTTAAGAAGGATTTCTTCAGCTTAAGATTCTTACCAGGGGAGACTCCAAGATTTGTCCACAATTTGTGGTTTCTGGGACCCATATCATTGACGATAGCAACCACATCGTACCCTACTTTGTGCAGCCTTTCAATGATGCTATGCAATGTTTCTACTGTCATGGCCTTGTCGAAATCGAAGTATATGGGCTGCTTCCACGACTTGCGCAATCCCTGGGCCATTGCGACTTGGACGTGGCTCTCGCACTGATTGCAGGGAATGATCATATTCAAAATGTGCCGTCACTTTTATTTCGTCAAAGTAGACAATGCACACTTTGTCCTCCTCGTCCATATCCACGACATTTTCCATTAGGTTGATGAAAAAGTTCAAAATGCCAGGCTGAATGTCCACAGTGGCCAACCACTGGTTTAAAGTGGACAGGCACGGAAGTGCAAACCCCTTTTTCAACAAATGGCGATACGCCCGGGGCCCAGCGGCATGAAGACAAATCGCACTGGAGATGTCGTCGGAATTCCAACATACTCTTTTTCCGCCACTCTGGAGCTTCCTGATCTGCGACTTTGTAAAAATCCCATTGAGGGAATCCTCCAGGGTCTTCATATATTTAATTTGCTGCAGCAGCTTAGCATTTTCAGTTTCCAGGTGTTTAATTCTTTTTGCAAACGCAAATTTTTCAGGGCCAGCCCAGAATCAACAACCTCTTGTCTTAAAAATAATCATATTAATAACAATTAAATATATTCTGAAATATAAACATACTCCGTTTGTGAACAAAAATCGTTAACATTTTCACCACAAGTCGATGACACGTGTTCTGTGAAAACTTTCGCAGCTTCCGTGTTTTGCGGTATAGCATTCGGCAACAGTCGCCTACGCTTTAAACGACTGGTTCACAAAGTCTGACTCCTTAAAATGCTTGGCACAAACTCTACTAAAGCTTGAACATTTAAACTCAGTGCTCCTTGGCCGTAGCTCCCTCCTGGCTTCGTCCCTTGGAACTAACACGATATTCTTCGTGGTTCGCGTATAGACATAGGGTACAATATTGCTTAGACATCTAATAAATAATCAATCACACACAAAATTGGCGAATTCATAAAGTCAGATTAAAGATTATATATAAATAATACAATTAATATTAATATTGTGCACATTCTTTTCATTGTTTTCTGTTTACGATTGAATCGTAAAGAAGAAGACAATGAAAAAAAATGCAGTAAGCTACAGTAGAGCATGCTCGACAGTAAAAGACCCAGTACTTTTTGAGTGCAAACCGTTCACTATAGACAGTTCATCAATGTTGCGTACCATCTAATAGATGGCGCCACTACGAAGATAAATTAATAAACACAGAGGTCGCTAGAGTCTCTTCTTCTTCCTTTTGAACGTAACATTGTTAGTTGAATAACTTCCGCGCTTATTTTCAGATTAGAATGAAATTTTCAGGAAAGGTTTGGACTATAGTGTTATTTATATGTACCAAAAATCAAGGCGCTGGCATCAAATGTGCTCTTGAATTCGACTTTGAAATTTTGAATTTCAGTTTCCGTGGGCGGAGAGGGGCGTGGCAAAAATCTAAAACAAACTTGATCAATGGAAGATATAGATGAACCTACATGCCAAATTTGGTGTCTCTAGCTCTTATAGTCTCTGAGATCTAGGAACTCAAAAATCGGACAGATGGACATGGCTATATCGATTCGGCTGTTGATGCTGATCAAGAATATATATACTTAATGGGGTCTGCCACGCCTCCTTTTGCCTGTTACGCACATTTTTTTGGACAAACTTAATAGACCCATTTGTACTTTTTTAAAGTACTGGGTCTAAAAACATGCACTACATAACCTCTTCCGACGACGTTTGCTTGCATTTGGTGTAGCTTCAAAGAGGGCAGTTGTGGTGAATAGAGCACCTTAATGTAAATTCACCTTGGTCGATACGATACTGATGCAATCAAGTCGTAAATCGTTTCTCTCTGCTCGGCAATCTCTGCTATGTTCGTTGCTCGCTCGGCTGGGACCTACAAGCTTCGTAAAATTTGCCGACGATCTGGGACCCATGAGCAGCAAAAAAAAGCGTAACACGAAAATCGCTGTTTGATACATCTATGTATTCATTGGTTAGTGGCTGCACTTTCTAACTTTGAATCTGTGCATTCCAAAAGATCTTTGTGGACCCTTGTAAGTATTGATGTTCCTATTTTGATGTTTGCAATCAGATTAATTTTAATTTAAATGTTTAGGAACGGTTTGGCCAGTTTTGTGAGTTGGATGTTCCGTCCAACAACGAGGAGTTCTTTAAAGAAAACTTCCGCATGAGCCGGGCCGCTTTCGATCATCAGTTCGGTGGGACTACTTTCGTCAATGGCCAAGCGGGATTCTAATTTCAGGAAATGTATTCCCCTTGAAAAGAGGGTAGCTATCGCCCTGTTTATGCTGGGATCATCGGCCGAATACCGCACAGTTGGAAGACTGTTCGGGGTATCGTCAGCCTCGGTTTGTACGATTTTCAAGAGCTTTTGCTTGGTGGTGTGGAGAGCTCTGTCGCCTGATTACTTGCCGCCCGATTTCCTGACTCATGAGAATGTAGAGGAGTGTGTTGAAGGCTTTCAACAGCTGGAGTTTCCTCAATGTTTTGGTGCCATAGGTTGGTAAACGTTTTGCAAACTTGCAGTATAATTACTTAATGTAAGCGACTTGTGTCTTTTAGATGGTACTTACATAGAAATATGCCCACTGAAATGTGATGCCGTGAATTATTATAATTACAAAGGCTGGTATTCCATAATACTATTGGCATTGGTACAACACAAGTATGTCGTGAGATTTCTAATATAGTTATTTATTCGTAGATACCGATTCAAATACGTTAATGTTGGTGCGCCTGGCAGATGCAATGACTCCCAAGTGTTTGAGGAGTCGCAATTAAAGTACTTAGTTAATTCGACGGGAGTATTTGAGGATAATGCGAAGGAAATCGGCGGAGTTTCGGTTCCCGTTTGTATTTTGGGAGATTCGGCATTCCGATTCTCAAAGACTCTTATGAAGCCGTACCCATTTTCTACGTCCGCACCCCTGCCAAAGAATCAGTTTAACTACCACCTCTCCAAGTGCAGGCGAGTTGTAGAGAATGCCTTTGGACACTTAAAGGCACGGTTTCGACGACTGGGTAAAGGCATTGAGAATGCTTCGGCGAATGCCAAAGCAATTATTAAATGTGCTTGTGTGTTGCACAATTATATAATTGCGAGCGGAGATGACAACCTGCCACATGATGTAGTTGCACCAGAGCATGTGAGTGCCAGAGAGCAGTCATGCCTGAACTTCACACTCGGCGATCGAAAGAGGGAAGCAGAAAAAATACGAAGTGCAATATCGTTATATTTTGGTAAGTTTATTTATTTTTAACCACTTCTAGGAACTGTTAATGTAAATTAAGGAATCTTTCGACTTGGTCGCCACGTCGCTTTGACTCCTCAGCAATCACCTGCAGACATTGTACAGCCTGTATGGAACACTCGTTGCTGACTCGCAATTCCTCAACGATTTCAGACCGCTCACTATTTCCTCTTTTTTCTTTGCAGCTGGCTCCTCTGCTGCTGAGTACGAAGAAATGCTATCGTCCAGTGAGATCGACTCACTTGAGCAGATGGACGCTGATTTTTAAATAAAGATTATTATAAAAACTATTTTTTAGTTAAGTGTATTATTAATTACTTGTGCTTTCATCAATTTGGGCCAGAAAGTTGATGGACTTAGAACGCCCTAGCACCTGGGACACCTTCTCAAAGTGGACCCACTGCGATGGAGACCCTCCGCTCGGCCCCGTCTTTGACTTCTCAAATCTGGAATTTATAATATGAAATGTCATCCCAATGCACTTATAATTGTAGGCTTTACTTACACGTATTTACGACGAAAGTTCTCAAGCTTAGTCTTGATTTCTTAGGGTGAGAAATCAAAGCAGTGCATTTTTAATTCCTCTCCCATCTCCTCATATATGTGGGTATATTTGCGCACCCCAAGCAACTCTTCAATCTTCTCTCCCCACAAATCTATTAGGACATTCTCCGCCATCTCTGTCCAGTTTTTCTATTTCTGTTTTGGATTTTTTTGATTATTACTGCTTATCTTGCACTAAACTTTGAATTATATTTATTGATTGTTGTGCCAAAAACAGCTGATTGCTATCGATACCCCTTCGATACCACGAAAAGTTTCAGTATTAAAAAAAATACTAACAGAATACGGCAACACTTGGCAACGATGCGTCGCATGATTTAAGATGCGGCCGCATCATTTATTAGGCTACAGCGTTGTGGAGGCTTCACAGAGAGTTCATAGCACATTTGCGAACCATTTTTGCATCATATGGCTTGTCGATCTTACTGGCTTTGTAGAATTTATAATACAAATTTGCAAATTCTAATTGACCTTCCATTGTGATGAAATTTTTCTTGAGTAGTTAAAAATTCAACGCAGGAAAACCGAGAACCTTAGTGTTGTAATAAACCTTGGACAGATCCTCCAAATGTATGGTGCATTAACTGCCAATCCAGTATCCCATTTATCCAGATAATCAACCCGCCAATCGACTTCATGTCCGTACGTGACGAATGTTAGCTATTATATCAAAACTGCGCTTAAGCAATTTGGGAATTCCAAGTAGAAAAGTGTTTAAAAAGGACCTAGAAGTATGCATTCAAGAATTGTATACCCTTGCAGAGAACATTATAATTTTGTCATGAAATGTGCAACGCATTGGAGGAGGCCTCACAGACCCCATAAAGTATATATATTCTTGATCAGGGCGATGAGCTGAGTCAACATAGCAATATCCGTCTGTCTGTCTGTCTGTTTCTATGCAAACTAGTCTCTCAGTTTTTAGCTATCTTGATGAAATTTGGTACAGGTCCGTCTTTTTGCTGCACGCAGTACACATTTCAGAACCGGCCGGATCGGATAACTATATCATATAGCTGCCATAGGAACGATCGGTTGGAAATAAACATTTAGAGTGAAAAACTTTTTTGTTTCTCAAGATATCTTAACCAAATATACACATTGTGTGTTTGATTAAGTTTTAAACAGGCTGACCAAATTTGGTGGAAATCGGATAACTATATCATATAGCTGCCATAGGAACGATCGGTTCGAAAACAACATTTAGTATGAAAAACTTTTTTGTTTCTCAAGATATCTCAACCAAATATACACATTGTGTGTTTGAATAAGTTTTAAACAGGCTGACCAAATTTGCTTTAAATCGGACTACTATATCATATAGCTGCCATAGGAACGATCGGTTAAAAATCAACATTTAACAAATATTGTAAAAAATCTGACGGCTTACACAGGGCACTGCAAGGGTATCCAAACTTTGGCGCGCCAAAGTTAGCTTGCGCTATACTTTTTTTTGCTATCTTTACCAAACTCACAGATTATGTATTTCTTACTCATTGTAACGTTCTGTGAAAATTTGGTCAACATCGGATTACTATATCGTATAGCTGCCATAGGATGGCTTTTAATGCAATTAATAAACTATCAAATGAAGAGGGTGGGGGAGGGTGTTACGATTCATTGGTGTGGCGACTTTCAAAATAAATTTTCAATAAATGGCACTGTTACTCGCTCTTGCTGCTATAATCCAATTGCAGCAAAAACTTTAATACAGCGAGCAGCGAAAATGTAAATTCTCTATATTATATAAAGTACTACTTATTACTATTATTTTAAGTCCAATTTCAGGGAAAACTTGAATTTACATTTCCCGCTTTCTTATTAGCAATGATATAAGGTGTGACTATAGCTGTGAGAAGTGCTCCCTATTTTCACTCCACATTTCTCCCCTTGATTGCAGCGAGCGTAGCGAGCCATGGGTTGGCGAGCGAAGCGAGCAGGGGGCAAACCCCCTAGTATTATATATAGGCAATAGGAGCAATCGGATCGAAATCAACATCTAACAAATTTTGTAAAAAATCTGACCGCTTATGCAGTGCTCTGCAAGGGTATCCAAACTTTGGCGCGCCAAAGTTAGCTTGCGCTATATTTATCAACTGCGTTACAAAAACAGATGTGGTCATCAGTAAGTAAAATAGACTTTTTATTGTAATCTTCAACATTGTTCTGGTCAACATTTAAAATGTTCCAGGTTCCTTTGTATCCGCGTCCATCTAGCCATGTGGCGCATTCCGTCGTTTTTACAAACCTTGCATTTCAGAGTGCATAACAGCAAAGATCCATAGAGTTACAGTGGATCAAGCTCGTGGTGGTGAAGCAAATGGGGGTAAAAAGCAGATAGTGGTGCAAGGCCAATAATGGTAAAAAGCAAACTTTCTTTGACCCAACGCTCTCGAAATACATAACAAAAAGTTTGGTCTTACATATTAAAGCAATACCAAAATAATACTTTAAAATTTGTAAAAATAGCTTAATTGGCAACAGAGACGTGCCCAATTAACTACTTTTTTAATGAATTTGTCATTTCAGTGGCATTGAAAAAAGTAGTGCTAATGAAAATCTCTCTTCACTAGCATTGAAAAGAGTAGTGCCAATGAAAATTCATTTTACTACCATTGAAAAAAGTAGTGCTAGTGAAAAAAATTTTTACTAGCGTTAAAAAATGTAATGCTAGAATTTAAAATATAGCGCAAGCTAACTTTGGCGCGCCAAAGTTTGGATACCCTTGCAGTGCCCTGTGTAAGCCGACAGATTTTTTTCAAAATTTGTTAAAGGTTGATTTTTAACCGATCGTTCCTATGGCAGCTATATGATATAGTAGTCCGATTTAAACAAAATTTGGTCAGCCTGTTTAAAAATTATTCAAACACACAATGTGTATATTTGGTTGAGATATCTTGAGAAACAAAAAGTTTTTCATACTAAATGTTGTTTTCGAACCGATCGTTCCTATGGCAGCTATATGATATAGTAGTCCGATTCACACCAAATTTGGTCAGCCTATTTAAAACTTAATCAAACACACAATGTGTATATTTGGTTGCGATATCTTGAGAAACAAAAAAGTTTTTCATACTAAATGTTTATTTCCAACCGATCGTTCCTATGGCAGCTATATGATATAGTTATCCGATCCGGCCGGTTCTGACATATGTACTGCGTGCAGCAAAAAGACGGACCTGTACCAAGTTTCATCAAGATAGCTTCAAAACTGAGAGACTAGTTTGCATAGAAACAGACGGACACACGGACAGACAGACGGACAGACGGACATGGCTATATCGACTCAACTCGTCGCCCTGATCAAGAATATATATACTTTATGGGGTCTGTGAGGCTTCCTTCAATGCGTTACACATTTCGTGACAAAATTATAATGCCCTCTGCAAGGGTATAAAAAGTAATGCCAATGAATATTTTTATACCCTTGCAGTGGGTATTATAATTTTGTCACGAAATGTGTAACGCATTGAAGGAAGCCTCACAGACCCCATAAAGTGTATATATTCTTGATCAGGGCGACGAGCTGAGTCGATATAGCCATGTCCGTCTGTCTGTCCGTCTGTTTCTATGCAAACTAGTCTCTCAGTTTTAAAGCTATCTTGATGAAACTTGGTACAGGTCCGTCTTTTGCTGCACGCAGTACATATGTCGGAACCGGCCGGATCGGATAACTATATCATATAGCTGCCACAGGAACGATCGGTTGGAAATAAACATTTAGTATGAAAAACTTTTTTGTTTCTCAAGATATCTCAACCAAATATACACATTGTGTGTTTGATTAAGTTCTAAACAGGCTGACCAAATTTGGTGCAAATCGGATTACTATATCATATAGCTGCCATAGGAATGATCGGTTCGAAAACAACATTTAGTATGAAAAAGTTTTTTGTTTCTCAAAATATCTCAACCAAGTATACACATTGTGTGTTCGATTAAGTCTTAAACAGGCTGACCAAATTTGGTGTAAATCGGACTACTATATCACTTAGCTGCCATAGGAACGATCGATTAAAAATCAACATTTAACAAATATTGTAAAAAATCTGACGGCTTACACAGGGCACTGCAAGGGTATCCAAACTTTGGCGCGCAAAAGTAAGCTTGCGCTACATTTTAAATAATAATTGAAAATTTAATTAAATTAGCATTAAAAATTTTTTTTTGGAAAAATTAAAAAAAAATTTAAAAAATGAGATAATGTCTGATATTAGAATGTCTGATTCGATGATTAAACGATAGTTTTGCCTATTCTTTTTACCGATAGTTTTTGCCGATATTTTTCCCCATCGATATTACAGATCGTTTTTACCGATAGTTTTATTCGATAGTATTACCGATATATTTGACCGATAGTTTTTGACAATTTTTTTTCAGATAGGTTCTTTGCAATTATTCTATACGATTTTCTAATACGATTATTGTAAACAATTATTGTATACGATTATCCAATACAATTATTGTATACGATTATAAAAAATGTTAAAATGAAACAAATATATAAATGTTTCAAATATCTTGCAAATAATACTATATATATTTTAATTTGTTGAGCATTATAAGAAATGCTGTGCTAAATACCCCCAGTTTAATAAAAACAGTTTCGCAATTTATGTTTTTAAAATATATTATTAGCCTTCAGCACGACTAGCTGCTCAAAAAGGCCGTCGGAAAGATTTAGCCTTTTTGGCCCGTTAATTAGGCCAGCATGGCTGAACAGGCGTCCCACTAGAGCCGATGAAGGCAATGTGCTAAATTTCAGGAAAGCCCCTTTAATTGACGGGTAGCGGCTTAAGCACTCCAGGGTTTCATCCACATCGCTCAAGTACCTAGAGAACTCGATGCTTATAGCAGTCTCCTCCAAAGCTTTTTCTATAAAATAAAAGAAAATATAGCGCAAGCTAACTTTGGCGCGCCAAAGTTTGGATACCCTTGCAGTGCCCTGTGTAAGTCGACAGATTTTTTACAAAATTTGTTAGATGTTGATTTTGAACCGATCATTCCTATGGCAGCTATATGATATAGTAGTCCGATTTACACCAAATTTGGTCAGCCTGTTTAAAACTTAATCAAACACACAATGTGTATATTTGGTTGAGATATTTTGAGAAACCAAACATTTTTTCATACTAAATGTTGTTTTTGAACCGATCGTTCCTATGACAGCTATATGATATAGTACTATATGTACTGCGTGCAGCAGTACAAGTTTCACCAAGTTTCATCAAGATACCTTCAAGATAACTGAGAGACTAGTTTGCATAGAAACAGACGGACAGACGGACATGGCTATATCGACTCAGCTCGTCGTCCTGATCAAGAATATATATACTTTATGGGGTCTGTGAGGCTTCCATAAAATTTACCTCCTTTATGACTATGTACATTGCACACCTCCTCAAGAGCTTACGGAATTGCATGCTAGCACAAAAACTGCAATAGGAATGGCTAGTTGAAGTGTACTTAGAGAGTTGTATGCCATAAATCTAAAAAGTGAAACTACTCGTATGGTTCCTAAATTATAATTATCGGAGAAATATATTTTCCCAAAATTTCATATGATTTTAAAATCAGTTGGGAATGCAATTAAAGTCTGTCATAGTAACAAACTGTTTTTAGCACGCAGTATGACAAGTGAATTGGCGACCGCTGATCTAATTAAGTATATCGATTAATGATGGGTTTGATATTCTCAACTCCAGATCATTTAAAGCTGGTCACAACAGTCCCCTGAACGCAGAAAAAAGAAAGCATTTGGCAGAGTTACTATCCTACGTCAAACAAATTCATGTTCATGCCCAAAACTTTGTCACAATGGATTGATAGTTACTCTAGAGAACATTTTAAGTCTTTCAGATGATCTCTTAAGCGATAAGAAGATTGAATATGTTCACCTGACCAGATTCAACCAAGATAGTATAGATAATTTCTTTGGTGCCCTTCGGTCAAAATTAGGCAACAACGCAAATCCTTCAGTTTGTGAGATGAAATACTTGACAGCCAGATTGTTATCAATGAAGGTTGTCACAAATAATTTTTAAAAGGGGCCAATTGTGATGTTAATGATGACGAAGATCTGGACCTGAATTGGAAATGCGACGCGAAATCATCAATAGTCTCCAGCGAGGAAAAATGTTCCCATCGAAGAGTTAGCATTAGAGATGGGCACGGGCAGGGCCGGGCCTCGGGACCCATGGGCCTTTTTCAAAATTTTCGGGTTCGGGCCGAAAAATCTCATTTCGGGTCGGGCTCGGGCCTAACTACAAAGCCCGAAAGCCCGAAACACACCAAAATCTAATGCATTTTTTTGCTATCCGAGTTCGCGAGTCACACTACACAAAGTTCCGTTTTTTCTGTGCATTTTTTATTCAATTCCTGAACAACGCTCATACGTTCATTTCGCTTATGAGCATCCAAATAACTGAACGAAATGAACGATAAAGTTCACGAATGGCTGAATAAGGTAGTTCAATTATTGGTACGATGCACTCTTTTGGACTTTTTAAACATCGCGCAACGAAAGTTTTTCCATAGAAATGAATATATCAGAAAATGTTATTCAAGACGCCATACGGCTCAAAGATGATAAAATTAAACTATATACAAGTGATAATACCAAAAGTGAGGTCTGGAAGAGATTTTAATGTATTGAATTTGACAATAACAAGGTGGAATTTGTTTGTTGCATTCATTGCAAAAATGTGTTAGCTTACACCGCCAAAACTGGGACCGCCACATTAAATCGCCATAAATGTTTAACTACAGTGCCCATTGGCAATAAGCAAAATATAGCGCAAGCTAACTTTGGCGCGCCAAAGTTTGGATACCCTTGCAGTGCCCTGTGTAAGCCGACAGATTTTTTTCAAAATTTGTTGAATGTTGATTTTTAACCGATCGTTCCTATGGCAGCTATATGATATAGTAGTCCAATTTAAACAAAATTTGGTCAGCCTGTTTAAAACTTATTCAAACACACAATGTGTATATTTGGTTGAGTTTGGCGCGCCAAAGTTTGGATACCCTTGCAGTGCCCTGTGTAAGCCGACAGATTTTTTCAAAATTTGTTGAATGTTGATTTTTAACCGATCGTTCCTATGGCAGCTATATGATATAGTAGTCCAATTTAAAAAAAATTTGGTCAGCCTGTTTAAAACTTATTCAAACACACAATGTGTATATTTGGTTGAGATATCTTGAGAAACAAAAAAGTTTTTCATACTAAATGTTGTTTTCAAACCGATCGTTCCTATGGCAGTTATATGATATAGTAGTCCGATTTACACCAAATTTGGTCAGCCTATTTAAAACTTAATCAAACACACAATGTGTATATTTTGTTGCGATATCTTGAGAAACAAAAAAGTTTTTCATACTAAATGTTTATTTCCAACCGATCGTTCCTATGGCAGCTATATGATATAGTTATCCGATTTACACCAAATTTGGTCAGCCTATTTAAAACTTATTCAAACACACAATGTGTATACTTGGTTGAGATATCTTGAGAAACAAAAAAGTTTTTCATACTAAATGGTGTTTTCGAACCGATCGTTCCTATGGCAGCTATATGATATAGTAGTCCGATTCACACCAAATTTGGTCAGCCTGTTTAAAAGTTAATCAAACACACAATGTGTATATTTGGTTAAGATATTTTGTGAAACAAAAAAGTTTTTCATACTAAATGTTTATTTCCAACCGATCGTTCCTATGGCAGCTATATGATATAGTTATCCGATCCGGCCGGCTCCGACATATGTGCTGCGTGCAGCAAAAAGACGGATCTGTACCAAATTTCGTCAAGATAGCTTCAAAACTGAGAGACTAGTTTGCATAGAAACAGACGGACACACGGACAGACAGACGGACAGACGGACAGACGGACAGACAGACGGACATGGCTATATCGACTCAGCTCGTCGCCCTGATCAAGAATATATATACTTTATGGGGTCTGTGAGGCTTCCTTCAATGCGTTACACATTTCGTGACAAAAATATAATACCCTCTGCAAGGGTATAAAAAGGTAATTGTTAATTTTGTAGCCAACCTCGCCACAATTAACATTATTTTTCTCAGATAGACCTCGATTTATCATGAATTTAGGTGAAAAAATTTCGCCTTGGCGACTTCTAGTTTTTTTTTAATTTTTTTTTTAAGTTTAATTTTTTCAAGCCTAAAACAGCTTGCGCAGGGCACTTGATATGTTATTGTTGTTAGTTTTTGTTGTTGTTTTTGTTGTACTTTTTGTTGTTGCTGTTGTTATTATTATTGTTGTTATTGTTTTTGTTGTTGCTTTTATGTTTTTTTCACTTATTTTAAATAAATATAGCGCAAGCTAACTTTGGCGCGCCAAAGTTTGGATACCCTTGCAGTGCCCTGTGTAAGCCGTCAGATTTTTTACAAAATTTGTTGATTTTGAACTGATCGATCCTATGGCAGCTATATGATATAGTAGTCCGATTCACACCAAATTTGGTCAGCCTGTTTAAAACTTAGTAAAACACAGAATGTGTATATTTGGTTGAGATATTTTGAGAAACAAAAAGTTTTTCATACTAAATGGTGTTTTCGAACCGATCGTTCCTATGGCAGCTATATGATATAGTAGTCCGATTCACACCAAATTTGGTCAGCCTGTTTAAAACTTAATCAAACACACAATGTGTTTATTTGGTTAAGATATCTTGAGAAACAAAAAAGTTTTTCATACTAAATGTTTATTTCCAACCGATCGTTCCTATGGCAGCTATATGATATAGTTATCCGATCCGGCCGGCTCCGACATATGTGCTGCGTGCAGCAAAAAGACGGATCTGTACCAAATTTCGTCAAGATAGCTTCAAAACTGAGAGACTAGTTTGCATAGAAACAGACGGACACACGGACAGACAGACGAACAGACGGACAGACGGACAGACGGACATGGCTATATCGACTCAGCTCGTTGCCCTGATCAAGAATATATATACTTTATGGGGTCTGTGAGGCTTCCTTCAATGCGATACACATTTCGTGACAAAATTATAATACCCTCTGCAAGGGTATAAATATTACTATTATTGCAACGCAATAGAAAATTAGTGCTGTCTGTTGTTATTGGAGCTGCTCATCTAGCTATAAAAATGCTAAATTGGCAATGAAAGCTATTGGGCATTTTAAAACTATTTAATCTAGCTATAAAATAGCTAAATTGGCAATGATGAAAGCGAGTCGACTATGGCGACACTATGGCGCGACATTGTAACGGTTAACGCCGTTTGCTATTTTGTCGAGCCCGTTGCTGGTAACTTACTTGATTTTTGTTGCACAAAGGAGACACACGCTTTGTGTAAAGTTCTTGATTTTCTATTAGGGTTGTCGATAATATATCAAATTATCAATATATCGATATATATTTTTTTAAATGATATATTTATATCGTAATATTTTTTTTGCCCAAATATCGAAAATCGATATTTATTTTTGATATTTTACGATATTCAAATCACGAGCTCTACGCGCTCCTTTCTAACCATCACAGCGCATTTCATCAATGCGGAATGTCTGGAGTCAATTTGTTTAAGCGCGGCTAGAATGGACCAGGTTAGTTTTTTATCTACATATACATATGTATTTTAGCTGTGTTTTGTTAAATCGTGATCGTCAATAGTGTTTTTCTTTTGTGTGTGTGTTTGTCATTTGCTCTGTCCATGTTGGATATTTGTCACTTATTTGTTATAGCCCAATTTGAAAAAAAAAAAAAAACATTTCTCGCATTTTATTTAGTCCCATACCAGCGAGTATATAAGTTCGTTATTAGAGAACGCGTGCGACGAATTCAATATTGATCGGTCTAAGTGGACAACTTTTACCACTGATAATGCAAATAATATGAAGGCCCCATCGAAATGTTTTCTTGGAAATGGGAAACATGTCCCTTGCTTTGCGCATACACTTAACTTGGTGGTAGATGACACACTTAAGGAGATTTCATCATTTTCCAACATTTTGGATAAAGTGAAGAGAATTGTGACTTTTTTCAAGCACAGTCCTGCATTGCATCCTCCAGTTGCGCAAGGCGCAGGCCGACGAGGGAATTGCGGAAGGTTGCATTAAGAGCTTGCAACAAAACATTGACACGCGATGGAACTCGTGCCTAGAAATGCTGACGTCCTTTTTAGGTCTTGAAAACAAAGTGGCAATCATTTAAATAAACAGAGCCGAATACTCTTAAGGATTACCAGAAATGCTACTGTGGGGCACAGTACTACATTTTTTTGGGAAAAAATGGAAAAATATCAAAAATATTGATATATCGATATTTTAATATTTATATTTAAATATCATCGATACGATATTTTAAAAATATTCGAAATCCCTATTTTCTATATTAATTGATTTATAAATAAATTTGTTTAAACATCGCCATGTCGTGTACAGGTAAAATACATAAAAATTTTATTAAATTTAATTGTTAAATATTATAATATTATATTGGGACCAGGCTGCAAGTTCACTGTGTTTGATTTTCTGCTGCTGACACTTGATGCAGAAAAATTGATGGATTTTTTGTACTGCCACAATGTGCTTCTCAAAGAGAAGATTTGCCCAAAGTGTGGTGCGATGTGCACACTTTATCAGAGAAACGATACAAGGTATCAATTTCGGTGCACAGCTGTAAGCTATGTGATCAGGCCCAAAAGGAAGAAGGAGAAAGTCGCCTGCTCCTTTCAAGAGAGTGTCCGCACAAACACTTTCTTTGAGGGAGCGAATTTCAGCATTAAGGAGAGCTGCCAATTCGTGGCGTGGGACACGGTTCGCGTCAAAGGAGAAACGGAATATGCGCAGTTTCAAGTGGGTTGGTCTCGCTCGTCCGTTGTAGACTGGAAAAACTTTCTGCGGGAAGTGTATGTTGACTGGAGTCTAACTTATGGTCATCCTACTATTGGTGGTCCTGGAAAAATAGTAGAGATAGACGAGGCAAAAGTGGGTAAAAGAAAACATAACTGCGGACGAATAGTCGAAGGCCAGGGGGTGTTTGGTGGCATCGAGCGTGTAAGCCGCAATTTTTTCATTGTACCGGTTGAAAGCCGTGACACTGAAACGTTGCTTGGCATTATAAAAGAGCGCATTGCCGATGGGACGACTATAATGTCAGATTGCTGAAAGGCATACAATTGTCTTGCTGACGAGGGCTACCAGCATCAAGCAGTTAACCACTCGATCAACTTTGTGGACCCAGTAACACGTGCACATACCCAGAATGTGGAGCGTCTTTGGCGAGACATGAGGGGCGACATTCCTCATTATGGACGGAAAAAGGCTCACTATGTCGGGTATCTGGCTAAGTTCGAGCTTTTGAAGAAATATGCTGATCACCATGTTAGGATCCATGAGCTTTTCGTGGCCATTGGGAGATTATACGACCCTCGCGCGGAGCAAGCAGTGAACCATGACGTTCATTTCGATAACGTAAGTATTTTATCAAAGCGCCGCAAGCAAAATCGCGCGATTTTTTAAAATAATTTTTGCTTATGGCACACCTTTTTATGTATATGTATACATTTATTTCTCTCATCAGGATTCGGATTCGGAAGCCGAGGAATAAGTTCCATGGCGCTTGCTGAGCAAATCGGCTCTTTTCAGGGCTACCAACAACAAAAAGAGAGTAAGATTTTCAAAAAAATGGATATGTAGTTAGCAATCTTTAAAATAACAAAAACGGCTTTCATTGACAATTTAGCTATTTTATAGCTAGTTTCGCAACTCTAATAACAACGGACAGCACTTATTTTCGAAAAGCTTTGCATGGTTAGTTTAGTGTAGGAAGTTTTTCTTAAATTTAGTGATTATAACAAAAAAATATAGCGTAAGCTAACTTTGGCGAGCCAAAGTTTGAATACCCTTGCAGAGATTTGCATAAGCCGTCCGATTTTTACAAAATTTGTTAGATGGTGATTTCGAACCAATCCGACCAGTCCGATTTGCATCAAATTTGGTCAGCCTGTTTAAAACTTAATCAAACACACAATGTGTATCTTTGGTTGAGATAT